>VCAZ01000011.1:8707387-8746523 GCA_005784505.1 Bagarius yarrelli
CCACATCATCCCTCATCCCTAAAAAAAGACCAACAGTTTCACCTGTTGTGAGACATTTCTAGACTTTCTCTGTTGAGAAAGAAGTCTGAATTACATTGGTGGGCTGCCTCAGTTAAAGCATGCCTCTAGCCCATAACAGACTTACTTTTACTGTTTTCCCAGGCAAAAGTCATACAGTGAAAGCTGTATTAGGGCAGAATGTATTAAGGCAAGCTTAAGTTTCAAGACACCAATGAATGGCAGCGCAAGGAAATGTTTGTGCTGCCATCTGTTGGTGTGTCTCGAAACTTTTTGACATCCCCTTGCATGTATAACCACTAGAGCATCAAATTGTACTTCATCACCTCTTATTTAATTCATTAATAAAAACTGCAGCTATTATACAAGAAAGCCTGTTAGAAAATGTTTCACCAGCCTCAACATATACAAACCTTTACAGGGAAGTAATAGGAACGGAAGCTAAGATGGTCTCGGCCGCAAAGTGGAGGAAACTCTGAACGCATGTGCATTTCTAAGTGCTGGAAGAAGTCGTGGTCCTAAAGGTACAAGAAAAAAAAATTATTTGTTTGCATTAGAGATAAATGTGTGCATAGAGTACAAACACCATATATTTATTTAAAACTTTAGGTGGAACTTTAACTGGAATAAAGCCGTACTTCATGAGAGGTAAAGGGCACGAGGATCCCAATGCCACCTGATAGAGTGGTGTACACTAGAGACTCTGAGCCTCCAGGGATGAGTGTGGTCCTCTGCAGTGACAGAACAGTTTCTCCTATGTGGTAGTTCATAATTACATCAGCCTGAAACAGAATTAAACAGTGTAAGAACATACAGGTCAACTGGCCATCACTGTCCATTTAGTTTGTAGTCCACTAACCAAATTTTGATTGAGCACCAAATGGTCATATCTAGTTCATAGTAAATATCATTGCCTAGCATAAAGAAGCAAGCAGCCCATCAATAAGCCAAGGCCAACCCACCCTTGCCTTCTCTCACTTGCTTACACACAGTCTTGGCATGTCCATAAATTCCCAACAAGTCATTGGGGCACATTGGGAATTTCCCCCATGTCCACCTAAGCATTTCTAGAAGCATGATTAAATCACAACAGCGTCTGGCATGTGGAGAAACATGGTTTAGGGTCTTTAGAAACGGACCACAGCGCAGACCAAAACTAACTGGTCTGAATGCTTGGGTATGTTTTAAAGTGACCTCAACACCAGCTAGACACAAACACTGAAACCGGATCATGGAGGTTTGTCTGGTGCAATTTTCCCATGCTGGGACATCAGTGTGTGCGAGTGAAAAGCTAGTACCTTTTGGGAGGCTCCATTGAGCAGTCCCCTGTCCCACAATGCTTTATTTCCTGTTGGGTCCTCATCAACATCATCACTGGTGTTTGGTGGAAGACGAACCTGGCAAATGATGGTAAACAATATTAACCAGTCTAAAAATATTTAAATATCCCCTAAAGCAAATAATTTAATTTAACTTCAGCTAATGGATGCAGCACTCACAATAGTAATATTCCCAAACTTGTCAGCTGCAGCCATGGTTTCATAGTCGAGCAGGCAGGCAGTGGTGACCCAACGCGGGTTTGTGTCATCAGCAAAGATGATGAGTTGGTTTTCATTGCGTTTGTAGCGCACCCAGAACAGACTTTCCTGGATGTCGGACACAACTACGCGCTGACCGATAGTGTGGATGCCAGTCACCAGGTTAGGAACATGCTACAGGGATATGCAAAACACAACTGCAGATTAATTTGGCAAGACAAGTAGTTAAGTAAATAAAATTAGTATTCACTATTTGGAAATATGCATTTTTGTGAAGTAAGCATAACTAATTAGCAAATTGTAAAGCTGTAGCCAATAGTAACGACAGTAACTCTCAACTGAGAGGGAGATTTACTAAGGCTAAAGGGACGGGCCACACTCGGTGACTCAATTTCAGAGTCAATTTTAGCCTTGCCAGAAAAAATCCTGACCATGAAAATGGCAAACAGTCTTTGTAAAAATGTTTTAGCAATACATTTCTAACGTTGTTGTGCGTTTTTACACATATCTCAGAATGACATTGACATGACCACATTTGACATGACAACTGATCGAATTGCTTTGCAACACCATTAAAAAACAAAAGATAATTTGCTGTCCAAATTCAGTATAAATCTAATAAAGTCTTGCTTCTATTTCCAGGTGGTGGTGCTATGATATCCGATACATAATTATACCTTTATAGCACGTCACAGATTAATAACTTTCGCTCTTTTTACTCTTTTACGTAGCATGACATTTGTCTAAATCCTTGTGGCAACAGCAAGAAATCAAAATTCCACCAAAATATTCATAATGGCTCTTTAAGTGGGCATTAGCCAATGGGGCATTCCAGGTCCAACCTTTGCCAAGACATAACGGGTTAAGGGCCTTACTCAGGGGCCGATCAGCAAAGAATTGGCAGACAAACACTTTAATTATTGAGCAACCACTAAGTTTTAACCAGATATTTAGTTCTCTTTGTTCATCTGTGTACAAACTATAAATTGATCAGTTGTATAATTAGTGCTGTATTCAAGTTTGGTTAATTTTGTGGGCTTTCAAACTCCTGGTACAGCTTTATTCTCTGACTATAAAATGTCCACCGAACCATTTTCTGCCAAAAAATATAAAGAATTGATTTATTTTATCAAAAAGGGTGATAAATGACATACTGTTCAAACATACCGTCTCATGTGTTCTTAATTAATGCTAGGAATTTGTTTTCGTCACAATACATAAGAATGAAAGAGCTTCTGTTGCATATTTACCTTGTTCTCACACTTGCGAAGCAGTTTCTTTTTGCCTAGGTCGTAGATGCGCAACAGTTTGCCCACCCCAACCAACACTCTGCCCTGGAAGGGGGCAATGGCCAGCGGCACATCCTCTACTGGTGTCTGTCAGTACAGCAAGTCAAAATGAGCTCATATTAATAGGACTCAATAATAAACATTAATCAATCATAGATACTAACATAAAGGTATAAAAACAACTATAACTAAAAGCTTCTTTTAGGTCAGAGAAGCTGATCTATTTCGTTTGTCAGTTCTATAATGGCCGACACTGCATTCAATTTTATTTTTCATTCAAAAGCTTGAGGATCTTTCCCAGCAACACTCACCTTGTGTACAAACTCCAGCTTTTCACCACCGCCTCCCAAGCGGTAGGTATAAATAAAGCCACCAGCAACTGAGCGTGGGTTAAGGATCATGTCTCTTGCTACACCCACCAACACATACCAGTCATCACCACCATTAGCAAAGTGACAAACGGCGACACTGCATGGAAAGGGTGGGGGTTTAATACACAAACATCAAAACAATTACATATAATCAGACAAATAATTCAATTTATTTTTGACCGATGATTATGCAAACACTTAAATACATTCTCAATTATTTCCAGCCAGTCACATGTGCTTTCCCAGCACTTCTCTCGGCTTACCTAAAGGCAGCTTCATTCTGCTCCAGCTGAACCAAATCCAGGGTGTTGCCCTGAATAGGGTTGATCAGTCGCACCAATGAGGCCCATTGTCCTGAGCCTGCCTTTGGCGCACCAAAAATCGCCTCTGGAAGGTTCTCGTTCAAAAAAGCAGCTGCCATTTCTGCAGCCAGCTCTCTCTCATCCTCTCCAGCAGCCTCCACCATTTCCTACAAACAGGAAAGAACAGCACTTAGGAATTTCCAGTATTGGAAATTCAGGCAGTGTTCTTTGAGCATGCTATGTGTAGCTTAGCTCACAACACACTCAGCATGCATAATTAGCCACTAAAACAATGAGATGAGATAGATCACCAGCCTAAACACACACAACCAGCAATAAAGAGCATTTGGAATCAGTTGTGCTGATTCATTCAGTTAATAATGTCTGGCGACATCATACCCAACAGCCTCATTTCGACCCCACAATAACCCCACACGCCCTGTGCCCTCACCTCTGCCATCTGCTGCTTGCGCTGGGCCTTGGTGGCTTCAGTGTAGGCATTGTGGTCTGTTTCAATGAGGATCAAGTTGTTGGTCTCTGGGTGAATGACAAATCTGCGTGGTGTGTACTGCAGAGGAAAAGCCACCTGGTTAAACACAGCACCCAGCTTCTCCAGAGCTAAAATTCTGTCAGAGGAAGAGGGAAAGCAAAAGTGAAAGTAGACTTAATGTATTTTGTTATCAATGCACCAATACAACCAAAATACTTCCTTTAAAGACAGACCTAAATTGCATACCAAAAGTCTTAATATAAACAAATCTGCTTTATTTAAGTGCTAAACAGACTTCATATAGGTGAATAAAATTAGAGAAATAAAAATAGGTCTGTCACAGACTCTACAGCATATCCCATCCTACAACACTCCTTGAGCAAAAAGGCTTAAGGCCATTAAGCCAACAGTGACAGACTGGCGGCTGTGGGGATTGAACCATGGTCTTCCAATCAACAACTTTGCACCTTACTATTTGAGCCACCAATGTCTTCAACCAAAGCCCCTAAAGTAGTTAGATTTAGCTACATAACTGTGTGTGTGTGTGTGTGAGTGAGTGAGTGAGTGTGAGAGAGAGAGAGAGAGAGAGAGAGACCACTAAAGACTTGTCCCAAATCATCTGTGGTAACCATTTCATGCTTTACCATGCAGGTAATGCTGTAACCATCAATCGCATGAAGTGATAAAGCCACAATACAAGAAGTATCCTTATAAAGACACTGACAACATTAAAGATACACAGAAAATTTACTGCTGAATTACTTTTAAGCACACATTACACAACCTATATGATCCTTTGGCAAGATACTTCAACTTTTTTCTATTTCTACTAATTAAAAAAACATCAATTTTCAAAAAGAAGTAATTTCTCAGTACCTTAGTAATTAGTGCACAGATTCCTATGATGTTCTATGTGATATGCAACTTTCTTAGAAAAACCCTAAAAACTTGAACATGTGGTTGTCCAGTGAAGATGCGTGTTCATCAAAAGAACTCAAACTACAATTTTTAAAACCACAATTTTAAAAATACAATTTTTAAAACCACAATTTTTAAAACCACAGAAAACTGAAAAACTGAGTTTACTCCAAGTAACTCCTTTTATGTATTTTTATTGTTAGCTACATCTCAAAGCAGTGATGCAATGAAACTGAAGGTCATATGTCTTGTGTTTGTGTACTTGCAGCAGTCAGTTGTGTAACCTGGGAATTATAATCTCATGCTACACTGTGACCTATACTTGCACTAAAGTTATATTACTTAATTTTCCAAATACAATTTCTTGCCATTTTATAATGTCATACAGTTACACACACACATACATACATTACAAATATAAATATATATACATACATTATATATATATATATATATATATATATACATATACATACCTATTATATATATATATACATATATATACATATATATATATATATATATATTATATATATATATATATATATATATATATATATATATATATATATATATATATATATATATACATATATTTCATACATATATATATATATATATATATATATATATATATATATATATATATATATATATATATTATATATATACCTATATATATTATATATATATATATATATATATATATATATATATATATATATATACATATATATATATATATATACCGAGTATATATATATACACATATATATATATATACACACATACACTGAATTATATAAGATTAGGAAATTTTTTCTCAATATGGAAAACCTGTTAAAAATTCCAACTTCCTCCCAGCGGGACACTGCATTACATTTACAGCATTTAGCAGGCACTCTTATCTAAAGCGACTTACATTTCTCTCTTTATACAACTGCACGATTGGCGGTTAAGGGCCTTGCTTTGGAGCCCACAGTGGTGTCTGGGTGGTGCTGGGAATCGAACCCCGGTTTTTCTAGTAACAGTCCAACACCTTAACCACTATGCCACCACTTCCCTATTCCATTAATAAAATCGTTTGCCGTACAGCACTCTAAAAACGCTAAACACCACACATCTTTGGAAAGCTGAGATTCTTATGATAGAATAATGCAAACCATTTTAGGACAACGTGTCTGGCAGACCACTAGCAGCCAAACAGACACCCAAAACTATAAAAACCCTCACCTATGAAGCCACTGATCCATAAAATTTTAATAACAATTCTGTAGTTACAAGTTAACAGGTGAAAAAAATGCAATCTAGTGAAATAGAAAACACAAGTCAACAAAACAAAGCCGATTGCACAGAGTCCGGCAAGTCCTCATCACGAACCTATTTTTTTTTTGCCAAGCTTACATCTAACATCAATCAAAAAGGTTTTTTTTTTTAATATATGGTCTTTCAGCAGCATAGTAGTAAATGCTTTTGTGTGTTTATCATGTGTTTGCAGTTTTTGTTCCAAATAAGCCCTTTTGATTATGAAAGTGAAAGAAAGGTTAAAAAAAAAACAAAAAAAAAAACCCCAAACAAACAAGTATGTAATACAGTTAGGAAACTTGCACCACAATTGCGTCATTTAAGAACACCTAAGAAAGAATATAAGTATTACAAAAGCATTTATAATAGGAAGAAATATTGCTGATGCTAATAGCTGTCCCTTGTACTTGCCTAGAGCAAGCAAGCAAAGAATGTAGCATAAAGTATTTTGTCACTGGATGCGCAACAGTTTCAAAAAGCAGCACAAATCAATTTTGTGTGCAAGATACAAGTGCATCTTTAACAAAGCCACATTAAATAGCAGAGATCAGCACTCTAGGGTTTCGTTGTTTTCTTTCTACTGTACTTTTTAAAAACTAAAAATGGACTCAATGGTTATAATTGTGCATAACAAGAGTTTTCTGCTCATGACTGTAAAGCCTTATTTTTGTAGACTTTGTCATCTTAACCCAGTTTGGCCAAATATTCCAGGAGAACAGGGGGTTGAAAATACTGTACATCTTCTACCAACAACCCTGCCAGAGTCTGGACCGGTACTGCCATCTTGCCTATTTTGCTGCCTCATGCCACATGCTTGTTTGACTAGATAATTAAGGAGTTACCAAGTGGACAGTCGGTTCTAATTGGTTAATTGGGGTGCAATTATGTTTAAACATGAGAAATGCTGTTGTGTGTTGAAATTACCTCAGTGTGTTGGTAGAGATGGCCACAATGCCTTCAGGACACTGTTCTGAAGCAAACCCCGAGGCATACTCCAGAGTTTCATAGGAAAGTGGCGTTAGATGGAAACGTGACTGGTATGAGTAGCTCAGCCATGAACGGCTGGACATAGCCAACACCTGTAGAAGAGAAACAGCATGATTTAAAAAACGTCCATTAAAAATTTTTTTTTAAAAATAAATCACAAAAAGAAACAGAACAGGTGCATTAACACTTACAGCCTCCTGACCCTGCATCCGCACTCTGAAAAGCTTCACTGGTCGAGAGCCAAGGTAGCGTGTACGGGTGTCAGACAGGTCTCCGGTCACTGGGTCCAGCACAGTGCGAAGTAACACACCATTCTGAAAAACATACAATGAGACATTTAAAATAGATCAAGGCAACAAAAACGCACACAATGACAAAAATCTTTATAAAGCAGAAGACTTATTACCTGCAGGCCAATGTTGAGGTAGAGAAAGCCGATGGCACCTTTCTCTCCCAACTCATCTTGTTTCTCCACACCTCCCATTTCCACTATACACAGTGATTCTGGCTGTGCTGGCAGAGCCTGCATACTAAGTGGCTGTAGACAATCCTATACACCAGATAAGAAAAAAAAAAAGTTTAAAATGTCTGGCATTTTACATAATCATTTTGGATTAAAATTAAATAACTGACAACTTTTTTTTCCTAAAATCATCCTTATTTATATTAACAGCTCAATGGATCATGGTTTCCATCTCAGCATAACTGCGGACAAGAACAATAAAACTATAGAACAGTGCAGTTTAACACCATATTACAGTGTTGGACAGATGGGACAAGACTTTTTTGTCTGAACAGAAAGCAGGTATAGGAGATGAACAGCATACCGAGGGGTCTAAGGAGATAATGCGCACTGTGTTATCCACCAATCCCACGGCCAAGAACCGTGAACGCTGTTCACCAGGAGGAACGTTTGCAAGACTCATGCACACCACATCAGCAGACATCTCCTTTCTCTCAGTGTACTCATTCAGCTGACCTGACTACGGAAAAATAAAAGTTAAACAAGGTATTTAAAAAAAACAAAAAAAAAAAAAAAAACAAAAAAAAAAAAAAAGTGATGGATTAAAAAAATAATTTTTTTGCTGACATACTGGGTCCATCTCAAAGTAAACCAGCTCTCCTCCAGTCAGGGCAATGACCACCTGCCTCTGGTTCACAGCACAGCGCACAATAGTCTTTTTTCCAGGAGTCTTCCACTCATTCACACGCTTATCTGCTCGGATATGACGAATACCATCTGGGTAGACCTGGAAAGCAAATAAAGATAAACTGACAAAAATTAGAAGACAGGACTTTATGTCTCCTTGAACAAATGTACATTTATAAATAAAATCTAATTGCCACGCAATGTAAATCATTAAGCGAAAATCTTAAAAAGCATAGTTATGCTACGTTCACAGCACGTTTTCGGTGGTAATCAGATGGCCATTTTTACACAAGATATGATTCTTCAGGGTCCTTATGAAAGCAAAATTAAACAAAAACAGTCATCATAAACAAAAAAAATCTTTTTCAGCAAAATCTTAAACAGTGAAAGTCCATCAAAAAAAACTGAAACGAAAATTAAAACAGTGTTTTAAAATTAACAAGAAAAAAAAAGGACAAAACTCCTGGCTGTTGCATGAAATAGCTGCACACATTGTACCAGTCCAAAGAAAAATTGAGGGGGAAACCTATCTGAAAAACCCCATACCCGTACCACCAAATAACTGAAAAACAGCAGTAAATGCCGCTGAAACAAAAAAAAACGTTTATAACAAGCTAAAAAATAAAAAGCAGCAAAACACAAGCCAAACCAAAACAAAAAAAACTAAACAAAAAAGCCCCTTAACAAGAAAAAAACAAAACCTGGCTGTTGAAAAATAGCTGCCACTGCATTGACCGAAAGAAAAAACCCTCGCAAAACCACCTCTGGCCCCTAGAAAAATAGCAGCGCCAATCAATAATCGTGGGAACGGAAATGATTTAATGGGGAAAAAATAAACAGGGTGGATTTGAGCACAGTGCCAAACAACTTCTAAAACAATTCAGTTCAAACAACTTGCATTGCATGTTGAATCTAATGACCTCTTTTAAAGTATGCTGTAGATAAAAGCAATGGATGGATAATTTAACTTAAACTGTATGTAGCTAAATAGTTTCCCGGTTAAAAATTGTTATGAAGACAATAATGTTTCGATTCGTAATTCTGAAGTGCTTTTGCTACCGGAACCTTTTAATCTCAATGTAAGAGTGTGCATGCTTGATGGTTACAAAAATGGTTACAGATGTTTCTGTAACCGTAAGCAAACAATATAAGAACTGATTGGGTGGACATGAAGAGCTGCCTGAACATGTGAATCTTGTATATAAAAGGGGCAATGCTTAAACTATGACAGGCTTTTGTGTCAGCATAGATATGGGTGGAAAACATTACTTGCCTGCACCAGAGCATCCTCCCCTAGCAGAGAACAAGACAGAGTTGGGGTAGTTCCCAGAAAGCCAGAGTCAGTCACTTCCTCCACAGTTTCTCCGATTGAGAGCACCAGTGTTGCGTTAACAAAGGACACAATGATGTACGCGTCAAACTCGTCTGTAAAACAGAAGACAGACAATGGTAAAGTACATCCACAGTGTATGGCATCAGACAGCTCTTACATAACCAGTAACTTAAACAACTCTTAACGCCAATATTTTTGGCTTTAGCAAAGGTAAACAAAATGTGTTAAAACCTAATTTACTAAACATTTGCTTATTTTGCTAAATACTGACATGACATCATTTTTCCCCCACACAATTCCCTTGTGTATCAGCCAGACTGTAGTTTGGCACCACTTACTGTCAGTTTGGAGGGAGGGGGGGGGGAAAAAAAAAAAAAGGAAGAGTATAAATCACATGATTTCGAAGAATCCTGCCTGGACCAAACAAACGCACCACACTGTATTATACCAGTAGGCCAGGGCATCATGTTTGATAGAGAGAAGGTAATTTTGCAGAGTACCACCCACTGAATAGTTAAGCAAGTAAGAGCAGGTCCGACACAGACTGAACACTGAATAGCGTAAATATTGCCATACCTGCAGATAAATATCAACATGTTTGGGCTAGCCGGTGAAACTAGTTTGCTTGGTCATATCTAGAATGAAGTACAATAGACTGAAGATTTTACGTAATATTACAGTACCAAGTGCTCATTCCCACCAAATCAAATACTAATGCAAGGGGTTTTTTTTATTATCAGTTCTGCATGTTCTAAATTCTTAGCTGCATTTAGTACAACTTGCACTAGAAGCCATAACTTCAAAATTAAGGTGAAATAAATATCCACAGTTTACAGATATAAACCAAAACTCATTATCTTGCTGTGAGCTCATGTCCTAAATTAATTCCATCGTATGTAATCAATATTTTATTCTTAAATAACCCTGATATCATCTCCACGAGGCATACAATCTTAAGCGACAGCCTTTTTTTTCCCCAGGTAAAAAAAATAAAAAGCATATACCTTCTACATGACGTCTCACAGTCCAAACAGCATTGGGGTTACCAGGAAGCTCAGACACAGCCATCTCTGAGACCTAGATGTAGAAGTACACACACACACAGCTATTTTACAGGCCGCATACATTTGCATGAGACATTTAAAAAAAAGATTTCCAACTGACTAACTTATACACAGAATATAAGGGTGGTAACCCGACACTAAGGTGACACTGAACTGATTAGACACACACCTCCAGACCATGTCTAAGAACCCTTAGTGTAGATCTTGGTCCCCGACCACAAGCCACATACAGCTGAGGTGTGTCCTCATTGGCCAAATCAGCAATCTGCAAGGACAAAAATAAGCAATTAGTTTAGAAGACAGACACATCCAGAATTGCAGTTTGACACTGTCCTTTAGTTAAACAATACTGACGTCTTTTGCACTCAGTCTTTATCCTGCTATCCTGACGCAAAGGGGGATGGTATATAAAATTCCTAAAACATCTTGGGTCAAAACAAAAAACCCTACGATTTTAAGCACCGTTAGCTGTAGATGTTTAATGGCATCATTCTAGGAAAAGTACAACATACAAAGTGAAGCATCTTCAAAAGTAAATAAAGAAACCTTATGACTTCCTACTGGTACTGTTTATCAGCACGCCCCCTAACTGCATGCACACTCACCTCACTATATTCTCCACATTTTCTACAAAGTGCTATACTGAGCGCAGCACTTTATGCTCTTCCTTATTACTCATTTCTTTTTCACAACCTACCTCAGTATTTTTAACTTGTACTTGAAACAGCAGTTTTCCTAAGCAGATAACTGTATAACATCATTTAGGATCACTCAACTGCCCAAAATAAGGCTTCACTAATTTGCCCTAACAAACTGAGGTTTGAAATTTTTTTTTATATTATTTCAATTGCTTATTTTTTTAATATTTAATAAACATTCACTTAAAAAAAAAAAGTACTATTGTTTCCATTGGTGGGAAATGGTGGCTTAGTGGTTAAGGTGTTGGACCAGAAAGTCTGGGGTTCGATTCCAAGCACCACCAAGCCACCACAATCATGGGTCCTTGAGCAAGGCCCTTAACCCCAATTACTCAGTTGTATAGCAGATTAATGTAAGTCGCTCTGGTTTAGGGCGTATGCCAAATGATGTAAATATAATTGTATTAAAATTGATCCTGCTTATAGCTGTTAAAAAACTATTCTTGTTAATCTCAAGTTACATAAACAAAAAAGCATGGAAACCAACTGCAACTTCACTGTAAATAGGCATAAATCAGGCACATCAGTGTAGGTATTACGAAGTCACTTTACACATTAATGACTTTCAACTTCAGCAATTACTGAACTTGCATACTTTAACAATTAAATTTAGAAGTGTAGAAACAGAAAAACACCACACTTGCATACAGATTGCCCACATAGCCGTAACCTACCTGGCAAGACATGATGGGGGACAGGTTCTCCTGTTCATCTACAAGGACCAGGTTCTTAAGTGGTCGTGGCTGGAAGAAAAAGGTGTCTCCCTCCTCCAGAGGCATGGCAGAAGAAAACTCTGGTTCATCGTCATCGTCACCCAGGTGGGCAATCTGATACAGGTAACTAAAAAAAAAAAAAAAGGGCACATACTATGAGATAGGTACAGTGATCTTAAATTAAGCAGACACATGCACTGGAGATTAATCTTGTTTTTTTTGCAGACCATGTGCTTGACAAATTTTAATATTACTCATTTCACAAGCGTGCAAATGTTTCTGTTGAAAGTTAAGTACAAGGCACATACCTAGTGTTAACAATAAACTTGAAGAAAAACACACAAAATGCAGTTTTACACGACACTGTATGCTTTGGGCAACTTTCAGCGTCTATTACAAATGAAGGTGAACGTTGCTTACAGCCATCTAGCTTGCAGGTTTTCCCAACAGACCAAATGACAGGTTTTTTCCTCACATTATGAAACTTTATAAACATTGTGAAATTCTGACTTGCAAATTCCGTTTTTAAAATGATACATGCACAGCTCCAACTATGTTTATTGAAAAAGAATATCTTTAATAACCATCAATAACTGTTTAATAAACCTAACCAAGATTGGCTAACAGGGCTAATTATCCTAAAGTCACTGAATGAAAGATTTAGCTTCACAAGATTAAATTTATTTAATTTTATTTTAATCCTTCATTTGGGCTCCAACACTTCAAACATTTTCCAGCACAAGTTAGAAACATAATTAAAAGAGTAGTGAATGTTCAAAATAAGCAACAGGTCAATTTTTGAGGTGAAACTGATACTAATAAGAACAGACGCATCTAAAAGACCATGTTAACAAGAAATACACGGGAAACCATCAGTAAACACAACTTTAACTAACTTCTGTCTTCAGATGTGTGACTGTATTTTGCAACTTACTGGTTTCCGAACTCTGATGACACAAACAGGAAGCCGGTCTTCAGCACACACATTGCAGTGGCCACTGGGATAGTGTCAAAATACTTCATTCTGATCTCAGTGACCTAAAAACAATCACACTTTTATCTAAAAGTCTGAAAGGCATCACAAACCACTGCATAAATAAAGGCACAGATTCTTGGTTTATTAAACCTCTAACTGATGCCATTATATACAATTTATTAAAAGGACATCCTGAGGTTACTGAGCCTGGTAACACATAGAATATTGTTTGCTCAGGACACTCATTTCCTACTAACCATAAATATTCTGTAGATTTTAGTCTATTACAATTTCGATTAGGCTATATAGCAATTTCGATAAGGCTATTTCATTGTGGGGCAGTAGAGATCAGATATGGGCATTCTCTTCAGTATTAGTCAGAGAAGAGACATGATTGTATATCATCATTTCTACATCACAGACACATGAAAGATCACAAAAGAAAGCAGGCAATGATACAATCTAGAACTAATTGTTTTCTTCTATATGGGTGTGGCACAGGCACAGTTTGGTGCTTAAATTGTAAAATAAACTAAACAGTTTTGTAATCTTTTTATTTTCCAAACATGGCCTGCCAACCAGCAACAACAGCAGTGGTATATAATAATCTATAACTCCCCAACAGTGATCGGTTTAGTCCCCCAAGCAAGACGTTTATCTACCAGTGTTTATGCTTGAAGTTAGATGCTGTAAAAACATATGTTAAAAATAACCTGATGCACAAAAACATCTCAAACTAACATGTTACTAATCTTTGACACGTCCAAGACAGTCAATATTCATTTATACTGAAAATAAGTCATTTTGTGCCCCAATCAATGGTGTCAAATTGGCAATTAATTACTTGAAATCCTGGATTTTTACATTAAAAACCAAAAACCATTTAACGGTTTTAAAATTAAAAAAAAATTTTTTTACAAAAAAAAACAAAAATGGGGGGGGGGGGGGGGGGGGGGGGGGTTGCAAAAAAAAAAAAAAAAAAAAAAAAAAAAAAAAAAAAAAAAAAAAGCTGAAATAAATATTTAGCCAATATAATTTTCCCTACAGTCGATGCTTAACCTGTTAAAGATCTTATGTTACATAAAATTCAGGTTTGACACAAAAAAAATGAAATAAATAAAGGACACCTTTGTCACCCAACATTGCAGAGTTAAAAGAGGCAACCATGATAACTATAGGCCAGTTAGTCACCACACTTCTTACCATCTCCTCATCTGTTTCCAGAGTAACCTTGAAGATGTCTCCCTGCTCAGTCTGGGTCAGGAAGAAGAACATGGACTTGGTTTTGTGTGTAGCTGAGCAGACGAAGATCATGCCCCTCTCTGGATCATCCAGGTCATTCTGAGTTGGTGCAAAGAATAAGAAAATAAAATAGATCAGTTCTTAACCACTATGGCAGATTTTCAAACTCTCGTGCATTACCCACAATACATTCTATAGTACGTCAAGGAAACCCACAAGCACCATATAATTATGTTTTTGTTAAAACTAGTAGTTATGAGATCAGAAGTCTTGGTCATCTCCAGGGTTTGTGGCAGAGAAGAGACATGAAAACCTCATCATTTCAACTGGAAGGCACCATCTCTGAAGTACAGCTATCAGTACACTTACCCTTCTGCGTGGAATTGGGCAGCGAATATCTGGCTGGTCCCCAAAGTTCTTGTACGTGATGTAATTTTCTGAGCAAATAAGCACACCGCTTGGCCCATCAGAGCCACCAGGAACTATTAGACAAAGATACAGGGGAAAAATCTTTACAATGAAATTTACAAAAATCAATATTTACACCACACCCCTTAGACTGTAAAATCAGAAATCAACATTTCTCTTCAAATTCAATCAGAGAAGAGACATGAATGCTCATCATGTATTCACATTAAAGCCACAATAATTCAAAGTGCATCATTTCTAACCACAATAATTGACAAGCCATGACAGACAGACCATACCTGTAATCAGAAAGTTGCCATGCTCCTCCAGAGCTTCGCTGTACTTGCGCACTACATGATTAAGTCCCAAGTCCAACTCATAGAAAGTCAGCGTCTGCTGTGTGTTTGCTGCTGCTTCTCCTGTGGGGTCGTTGTCAGCTTCCTGGCAAACGGAATAAAATCAGACACATTACCCCGAGTTACCAAAAACGCTAGTTCAACAGCGGACGTGCAGCAATCAAAAGTGTTTAAAAAAATGTTACACAGATGTCAGAAGAGATATGAATAAACTCATTCACCTGAAGGCTACAACATGTGCAATAAAAAAAATACAATTATGTACCTCAGTTTTGAAAGCTAACACCAGTTAAACATTTAAATAAACAAGCTATAATCTCACCTCGTAGTCCATCTCAAGACAAGCAAACATGGGGTTTTCAAAACCCACATCCACCCCAACCACATGGTAGACCAGCGTGTTAGCCTTATGTGCTTCCAGAGGGGAGGAAATGGTTAGGCGAGCAGCTGCATCTCTATTCAGGATGTACACTAATTTCTGCTTCTCTATAGCACCTACATTAAAAACAGACAAAGTTATTTAATAACACAGACAATGAAAAATTCAATAGGAGTCATTAAAATTTATTTTACTACAAAAATGCAGTTTAGGCTGACACAAAATAGTCAATGAAGACATTATATACCATTCTACAATTATGAATTCATTCCAAGTGGGGCTATTTAAGTCATCTGGTGACATTTTATCATATCACAATATACAATTACAGAAAAATAGTCAGTTTTTTTCCAATATCATGCAGCCCTATTATACACTGGACAACAAAATCAGCAGCACATACGTGCTGCGATTCTTACAACAAACCCTGTTAATGTGAAATACAGTACAGTTCTGCAAATAACAGACCACAATGGAAAAGGGAACCCAAGAGTGACAGCTGGGAACTGCTTATTGTTTAATGACTAATGGTCAAGGGATGTTTTCGATGAACTGAAAGATAACTTTTGTTCATTTTAACATGCCGACTGTATGAGTTCCGCTGCAGTCTGTGCTAACTGTAGCACATTTCTTTATCTGATTGTGTTGTGACAATCTGCAATGCATGTGTCAAACTGATAATGCTTTTAGTTTCCTGCTGTTTCTGATGTATTTGTATGCGCTTTCTTAAATTGTAGTGCGTTGCACGCTTTCAGCCATTAGACATATACAGGACTCAAATTATGCATCTCTGGTGTGGAAAGAACATAAATGCTGTTTGAGAAATGTTAAATGCATTCCATGTTAAGGTTTTAAATGACCTGCAATAAACGATCTGAAGGTGTTGAAAGACCATACCTATCATAACCGCTCTGCCTTTCGGATCCACAGCCAGGAACTGTCCCGGAACAATGCGTCGACAGCCACTCTTTCCAAAGGTCTCCTGGTGCACCTTTTCAAACATGTTCTTGGAGAAATGATACTCCAGGATAACAATTCGACCAGAATCACTGCCAACAACGATGTAGTCTAAAATATATTAACCAAATAAAACAAACAAAGTGAAACACTGCATTCTAACTTTAAAAGTTAAAAGCACAATCACAAATAATAAAAAAAAAATCTTAATTCACAAAACACACAGCAGACTTCTGCATCCATTACAAGATCCTGTAAAACAGCGCCAGGACTGATTTTACAAATTTGTCAGCGACACTGACGTCATATGAAAGAAATCTCATGCAGCAAGATTAAGCATGTGATCAATAAACGCATGCACAGAGGAGAGAACTTTGCCAACATCTGAGCGTGATGGTTAGTTAGAACCAAATATTTGTAATATAAATATCAGTAATTTAATTGTTATTTGGGCTGTGCAATTAATCGCAAAACAATCAAATAAAGCACAAGCAATTACTAAACTGCATAAGGCTGTAATTTTATTTATTTATATTTTAATTCAGAATGCTGCAATGTTTGTGTGTGCATGTTTAAGGTCACAGCTCACTTAGCACACTGCGTAAATAGGTTCTCTTCCACACTTAAAGTCAGCCAGTAGTGTTGCTACTTTCGGCAACACTTTCTCAACCAGTCTTTAATTTGTGCTGGCAAAAATAAAATCATCTTAGGTGGATGTACAAAATTTGGGGAGGTTTCGGATCAGTTAGGCTAATTATTTAACAAAACCCAACTTCAATATATGAGACCAGAAATAGTATGGGATTTCCGCTCATTTTACGTTTAATGAATGAACAATTTTGGGCTGGAATCTCCGTCTGGCAACACTGTCAGAATGGTTTAGATAGATTAGATTAGATTCAAGGCAGACGTTTTAATTTAGATGTCTAGTGTCTTTACATGCCCTTTGCATGCATGATAGTTTACAGGGTTTTTTGAATGGTTTTTCTTGATTTCAGTTTCAAACAAGGATTCAAGCACAGGAGGTAACCATTCAGGATACCAATCAATGCTACCAATTAATGAGGAAAAGCCAAAATCAGCACAGCTTGAGCGTAAAGGAAAGGCTATTTTAAATAACGTTGTAATATTTAAATATGTAACTAAGAACTGGGATTTACAGAAAATGTAATCTGCTTTTTTGTACACACTTTGTGTCCCCTGTTAAGATGAGCAGGGGTGCAACTACAGAGAAAGGTAGGACAATTCTAAGGAACTATACACGTTGGGCACATCTAAAAATGAAAGTATGATTTATGTATCTGTAACTAGCAGTAGTAAATGTAACTGCTTCATTTTAATTCAATTAGATCAGGAGGAAAAAAAAAAAGACGATATTGATATTGGTTAAATGATCTGCGCAGGTAGCAAGTTGCCGTAGAAATTTTTTAGCAACCAGCTGGAGGAAGATTAAAACAGTCCTTTACATACTCCCTAATACACAGATTACGCACCAATAAAACTTACCTTTGGTGCCACCAGTCAGCCTGAAGGCCATGAGCGAACGGATAATGCCGAACACCTCCATAGTGAGCAGTGTGTGAACTTTGCCAGTGTTCGCATCAGGCCGCAACAGCTCGAGAATCTTTCCTCGAGAAACAACAATCTCCTGTTGCTTGGTACCTGGTGTAGATAATATATGGAACACATGATTAAGGATGTTGGTGAAAGAAAAAACAGAAGAGAGCACGATAGTCACTCACCAAATACAGGGTGTCCCGAAAGTAGAAAAAATAAAAACTAATTGGACTCATTGCAGGCGAGTCTCCCCCCCGAGAACATAATTTAATCTAAATGAATGTGAAATCCATGAATGTGGACGTTTCAGTTCCCACCGCTGTAAAAGATTCTAATCGTTTTATGGGGTAATGACATTTCAGAGATTTCACAGTCCAAATCCATTGTAAAGTTTGTTTTTTTCTGCAAATTTTTAACTTATAGTTGCGATATTTTTATGTATTGCACTTTAGAGCTATTTAATTAGTTATTATATTATATGGTATATGAAAACACTCCAAAAAATGACATTACTGCATGTAAAAATGCGAAACATTACCAGATCAGTTTTCTACAGGGAAGCGAAGGTAAACTCTACAGGTCACATGCCATTTTGGGCTGCAACTTTCAAAACAATACAACATGTATTTCTTTCTTAAATGTGCAATGAAATCCATTATTTCACTCCAAGACCATTAAGTGCCTGCAAAATTCTAAAGGGACTGAATATCATACATTGAAAAGTTTTTAATAGGCTACCTGAGAAGTTGCCATGGATGGCATGAGTGATGCCAGTGGCGCGCTGTAAGGTCAGATTGTACAGAAACATCCTCAATGTCTCCGGACCTTCAGCTCTGGATGGAGAAAGTTCTCTTCACCTGCAAAATAGAGAGTCGCGTTTAAAACAGAGTCAATAAAATCTTGCTAATATTACTCAATACTTTCATCTTCTTTGGCTAATGAACAAGGTTGCAATGCTAAACTGCAAATACTATCATTTAGCCGTAAAGCAGTACCTAACTGTCGTATATTTAAACATTTCTAGCTGTTCTGGTTTCAAACTGTGTCGAATCTGAAAACATTTTGTTTTATATAAGACGTCATGGCGGTTATAGAACACTAATGCGACCTAGCCTGGCGCGTTCACATTAGAGCTGTTAGCACAGCAACTTCGGATTCGTTTAAGCGACTTTTAAGAGTTTTAGAGTCAACTTTGCTTGCATTTAAGAATGTTTTACTAGGTAAAGAAATCAAAACTACTAATTTTTACATTGCACACAGAGCCCCGTTAGCGGTTTGGTTAGCATGTTCATTCATAATTAGCCGGTGTAGCTACCGACAGAGTCAGACTTTAAGTAGACCTTTGTGATTATTTTAAACACATTTATCAACAATATAATTTTCTGATATCTACTTGTACTATACAGAAAGGGTTTACCGAGTTTACTATCAGGATGGATCAGATATCGACAGATGAAGAACTCATTCACAACATCAGCTCGACCGCCTCGGGTTTTGCAATTTGCAAACGCCGCTGTGACGATTTAGGGTCCTTGTGGTTCCCAGGCGCGTAGTTAGCTGTCCTGCGAGTTGCCCGACGGAAATGATTGTACTATAGTTACGCCATCTGTTGGTGATTTTTTTTAGTTGTATTAAATATAAAGTATGAAATATATAATGAAGGGAAAATAAATACTATAAGTAAATAGTTCTATTTTGTATAAACTAAAGAACATCGCAACATATCCGATCCACCCACACAGAGGAAAATTAAACAAAAATAAATTAGCACCCATATCAACTGCCAATGCAATTATAAATAATTATATATAACACACACATACACACACAAATAAAATAACAAGTAAAATGTACAACAATTTAAATTAAATAATTTTCTAGATAATTAAAAAAATAAATAAATTTAAAGACCCACCACTTTCTTAAATAGCTAGCACTTAGCATTAGTGCAAATAAAACAGGTTATGTGCATGTATACGTTTCCAGTAAGCAGTGAGATAAGAGATGAGATAGATTTATTCATCTCGAAGGGAAATTTACAACTTCCAGCATTATGCATAGCCAAATGCAAACGTAAAAAATCAAAAAAAGAAAAATACAAATAATAAAACTGTTTACTGTATATCTACATGCAATACAGCGTATGACAGGTACCGAAATGTTACTTTACAACTAAACTCCATAGAATGAGAATAAAGTATAAAAAGGAAAACAAATAAAAAATAAATAGATAAGAAGAATAAAGTTATTAGTGAAAGGTGGGGAGCAATAACATTGCACAGAAAACAGTAAAGGTTCAAGTTTAGGGAGCTTTATTGTCATTTTAACCATATATAGAAGATGCAGTACACAGTGAAATGAATTTTTTTTTCCAGGACCCCCTGGTGCTACACAAAACACAGAATTTTACAAAACAATAAACAACAAAGCGCCACTGAACAGAACAAACATAAAGTGCATGTGTGCAACCTGGTGCAGACAGTGCAATTAACAGTACGAACATTACAAAGACAGTGCAAAAAAGACAATAAAGGGTTAGAACATAACGCTGGACAGAACATTTAATAGCGCCAACAAGATTGTAAAATGTGCAGGTAAGACAAAAATGGGCAAGTAAACAGCAATATTTTGCAAATAGCATTTTAAAGTGACTGTGCCCAACAAAATTTTATTTATATTTATTTATTTTATTTTTTTTGTCTACTTGTGTTAAATGTGTGTGTAAGTTGAGGTAGTTCAGTTCTGTGTTGAGCACCCTGATGGCTTGAGGGTTGAGTGTGTGTGCATATGTGTAGGTTAAGGTAGTTCAGTTCAGTGTGTTGAGCAGCCTGAGGGCTTGAGGGAAGAAACTGTTACACATTCGGGTTGTGAGGGCCCGAATGCTACGGTATCTTTTTCCAGAGGGCAGGAGTGTGAAGAGTGAGTGTGAGGGGTGTGTGGGGTCCTCCACAATGCTCTTAGCTTTGTGGATGCAGCGAATGGTGTAGATGTCCGTTATGGAGGGAAGAGGGACTTATATGATCCTCTCAGCTGTTCTCACTGTCCTCTGCAGGGACTTACGATCCAAACGGTGCAGTTCCCAAACCAGGCAGTATGCAGCTGCTCAGAATGCTCTTGATGGTCCCTCCGTAGAACATGGTCAGGATGGGAGGTGGAAGATAGGCTTTTCTCAGTCTTTGCAGGAAGTAGAGGCGCTGCTGGGCTTTTTTACTAAAAGAGCTGGTGTTGAGTGACCAGGTGAGGTTCTCTGTCAGGTGAAAACCAAGTAATTTGGTGTCCTCACCTTTGGTGTGAGATTAATGTAAGTTGCTCTGGATAAGGGCGTCTGCCAAATGCTGTAAATGTATATGTAAATGTCTTGTCGATGTTCAGAGACAGGTTATTGGCTTTACAGTAGCTCCTCTCTGTATGCTAACTCATTATTCTTGCTGATGAGACACACCACGGTTGTGTCATCGACGTGGTTTGAGCTGAGCATTGCTACACAGTCATGAGTCAGCAGTGTGAACAGCAGTGGGCTGAGCACGTAGCCCTGCGTGGCCCCAGTGCTTAGTGTGGTGGTGCTGGAGGTGCTGCTTCCAATCTGGACTGACTGAGGTCTTTCTGTCAGAAAGTCCAGGATCCAGTTGCAGATGGTGGTGTTTAGGCACAGCAGGCTCAGCTAATCGATCAGATGCTGAGTGATGATTATGTTAAATGCTAAACTAAAGTCTATGACCAACATTCGTATGGATGTCTTTTTTGTCTTTAAAGTGACATATTTTGTAAAGAACCAGTAAACAGTAGAGCAACTTTAAGTTCAATTTTAAATATATGGCATGTGTATGGGGCAGTTTAGGGTTTTTTTTTAGATTTTTTAAATAAATATAAAATATAAATATAAAGGTACCGAGCAGAAAAAGTGTTATGATAAGTCTGTGTAACGTAAAAGTGTAATGTGTAATATAATGCCTTTACTATGTAATGCAAATCTACATTTACATTTCCTGCATTTGGTAGATGTCCTTATGCAGAGCAACTTACATTTATTTCATTTACACAACTGAGCAATTGGGAGTTAGGGCCATGCTCAGGGGCCCAACAATGGTCATTTTAACTACCAGCTCACACTGTACGAGTCCGAGGATCAAACCCATAACCTTCGGGTTAGCAGTCCAACCACTGTGCTACCACGCTGTGTGCATGTGCAACAGCAGCAAAATGTAGATATGTTTCCTGTTGATATGTCTGCCACATATGCAGAGGTGAACTTTTGTTCTGACCTTTTTTGGAGTGTGTTAATGTTTAATTGACACCTCTATAAGATTACACTTCTTAGAGATCACACCTGTTATAAGGTGCATGCTGTTTCCACATGCAAATTACTCGTTCATGCAAATTACCAGTGTCGGCTGGTGGTTTATAAAACTATTGCTGGAATCTCACAGTGTACGCTAGGCGCCATAAAAAAGACTGCCGAGGAGAGGCTTAGTATCCACCATGACTCTGGTCAGGAGAAAAACATTAGTGGGTGTACTGGTGAGTAAATGGAACTGACTGTTCCATTTAACTGTGTTTCCTATTAAGTAGGACAAAAAAAACCCCAGTTTTTGCTTATTTTTAAACAAGCTACAGTATTCATATCCCTTTTTACTTTTTCACATTTTGTCAACTTACAAACACAAACTTAAATGTTTTTATTGAGATTATAATTGTAAATTAAAACAAAAATTATACATCATTGTCAACATTTTAAACAAATAAAAATCTTGTATTTGTATTTATGCTCCCTGCGTGAATAATGTGTAAAGCCACCTTTCGCTGCAATTCTAGCTGCAAGTCTTTTGGGGTATGTCTCTACCAGCTTTGCACATCTCAGCCAGATTAAATGGGGAGCGTCTGTGAGCAGCAATTTTCAAATCTTGCCACAGATGCTCAATGGAATTTAGGTCTGGACTTTGACGGGGGGCAATTCTAACACATGAATATTCTTTGATCCAAACCATTCCATTGTACCTCTGGCTAGATGTCTAGGATCATTGTCTTGCTGGAAGGTGTGGCAAACTGCAAAGTGGACTTCTTATGTCTTTCTATCAACAGTGCCTTTCTTCCTGCCACTCTTGCATATAAAACAACACAAAACTATACTCAACAAAAAAACAGCTACATAAAACCATGAACACAGAGCAAAGGACTAGAGAAAAAAATTCTAGTGCATAGAATGTTACCGGGTGCAGAACAGACAGTGCAAATAAACAATATAAAAACATTCCAGACAGATACATAAATTACCGCTGACCAGCGTTCAAACTATATTGTGCAAGGACAGTGAAAACAGTGTAAAGTATAGCAGAGTACAGAGTATAGCAGCACTGACGTGTCAGTGCAAAAAGAATAATATTTATCTGTGCTGCTGTAAAAATAGATTTTAAAAATAGAAGTTTATTTCAAGATAAGATAAGATAAGATAAGATAAGATAAGACAAGATAAGATAAGATAAGATAAGATAAGATAAGATAAGATAAGATAAAATAAAGATAAAAATAAGATAAGATAAGATAAGATAAGACAAGATAAAAAATAAAAAAAATAAAAATATTTTGAAAATATAAAATACTGATTAATTTACAGAAAGGCGCTAAATTGCTTGTATTGTATAAGAATTTTACTGCATATATATATGGTATCTCTAATATTATATTAATAGTTGTGTTGTGCTGTACTGATACTCTGATACTGTAACTAATAATTAAGGCATAAGAATTTGGTTATTGTCTATGCTGTTATCACAGCTCCCGATTGAAGGGGGAAGAGTTTTAGAGTTTGATAGCCACAGGTATGAATGACTTTCTGTGGTGTGCCATTGTGGACTTTGTTGGTCTCCGTCTGCGGCTAAATGTACTTCTGAATGACAACATGTTTCTTCAGCATTCTTCTTCTCAGACAACTCGACCAGAGACTCCAGCTCCAGCTCCAGCTCCAGCTTCACTTCAATAACAGAGCCCCTTTTTTGATGAGCTTGTTAAGATAGATAGATAGATAGATAGATAGATAGATAGATAGATAGATAGATAGATAGACAGTTTCAAGGGGGAAAATGTTTCACATTCAGACTCAGAGGACCTGCTACGGTACCTTTTCCTGGTTAAAAAGACAAAAAAATAAATCTGAGGTGTGTGTGAGGGGCATTCCACAATACTGTTAGTCAGTGTGGTGACAAGGTCCATAATAGAGGGAAGTGAGAATTTGATGATGAGAGAAGTCAAGAAGCCTTTATAATACTTATCTAGTATTAAGATGCAGTCACCACTAGGGGCAGTGGTGGCTCAAATGGTTAAGGTGCTAACTTTAAACTTTAGACTGGAAACTAGGAAGACCCGGTTTTAATCTCCACTGCCACCAGTCTACAACTTTTGGGTCCTTGACCCTTAACCCTTGCTGCTACAGGGACGCTGTATCATAACTGACCCTGCGCTTTGACCCCAACTTTCTAAGATGGGATATTCAAAGAAACAAATTTCACTGCGCTTTAAAGTTTATGTGACAAATAAAGACGTTTATTCATATATACTGTATATACTTTTAGTTCTATCTATCTATCTATCTATCTATCTATCTATCTATCTATCTATCTATCTATCTATCTATCTATCTATCTCTGTCTGTCTGTCTGTCCGTCCTAAAGAAAAATGAATATGACACCATCAGCAACACAGACACAGTAGTAGCGCACATCCTATACAAACATAGGATTGTATCCACACGGTGGCGCCATTTAGTCCTCCATGAAACTGATATGTGCCATCTGGTCCTGTGGGAATTTAGATGAGGATGGGAGGGTGACAGACAAAGCAACCAACAAAATCAATTTATCTAAATCTCTTCTCTAAGTAGACTCCTAACCCTTGGCATAAATGCTCTCTGGTCTTATCGAGTTACAAGCTCTAGACAAGAATGCGTAAATATATATATATATAATATATACTATATATTATATATATATATTATATATATTTTAAAAATATTATCAAGTTTACTCCTATACTAACATCCCTGGTATGGTGACGCTGTGAACAGTGTAAATGACCAACACATATGTGTATAAGAAGCTATAAAAATGCATCACGGCTCCGTCACCCTGCTCAATAATCTTCTGTGAAGACCTTTGAGCGCGGTGCATCATGGAAGATGCTGTTTCAAATGAATGAATGCACGCGTAAAGCTTTGCATCGTGTATGCAGCAGTTTTAAAATACAGCGGTGCGCATTTTAACCCTAATCTATTTATAGGCATCCTTATTTTATTGTGATTATTGGCTAACGGATTTGCAAAAATGGGATGGTGGAATCCGGCAATACAGAACTACATTTCCCATCAGGCTCTTTGATGAGTTTAAGGAATGCGGGTGGAAGGGGTGCCTTATTCGGGGGTATATAGATCCAAAACGGACCTTTCTAAAAGATTCAGGTGAACAGATTTCCCCCTCAGATGAGTTGAAGCCTATCATTGAAGCAGCAACTGTAAGATTCCCACCAGGACAGGAAAACGAGAACGAGAGCGAAATTCCGCATCACATCTGGATTCAGCGAAAACATCGGCTAGCTATTGAGGCTCCATGTGAAGATTTATTCTGCAGCGCGTTCTGGCATCATCTCCAGACTGAGAGGGGAAGGATGATGGCAGAAAGACGTGGGCAAGCTTTAATGGGCATTTTTCACTCTCAGCTCAGCAGTACGGAGTCGTGAATTTAAGGAAAGCGGATGAATATGCATGCTTCAGACGATGTGCAAGGTATGAAATAGTTATTACAGATGTGGTAACGTGGACTTATAGAAACAGTGGAATTGTGCACGTGGTTCATTAAAGTTGCCATTCTATATTGTTTTATTAACGGCTCGTGCGAACGAGGTTATCTGAACACATGCAATTGTAGAAAAATAGATGATAGACTTACTTTTCTCTTTTTCATTCTTGCTCTGTATATATATATATATATATATATATATATATATATATATATATATATATGTATGTGTGGGTGTGTGGGTGTGTGGGTGTGTGTGTGTGGTATTCCTTTTGGCTTTCCCCTCTCTTTGTATTCCACCCGTCTGATTGATGTGGCCACTGCTTCCGCCCTGAACCCGCGTTGCTTAGAGACAGCGGTGCTGCATGAGCGCATGGTGGGTTTGCATGGTGGGGTTGATGTGCAGGGGTTCCTCCATAATGGATCACTTAATTTCATTTAATTCATTTTACTCAAGTGAAATCATTTCAATTCCATACAGTCCAGTATGTGGTTTTGTATGAATGTTCCTTTCAAAAAATGCATCCAGTGTTTTCTGTGTGTATCAGGTTAAAGATTTAAAATTCACCCCATATGCTGTTTAGTTTACTTCTAAAAAATTCAAGTAAGGATCGACGGGCTTGGCTTTTTGAGGGTTGAGGTGGGTCGGCCCTACCCTTTCACATGGCTGGCCCACCTATTTTAGGTGGACGTGATTTTGACATATAGGATGCGATCCTAGTGCAACATCCTTTGTTAATCCTGGGTCAACATTTCAATCAACCAATCATAACCATCTGATGTCATCAGTGTGTGTCACCCAAACACGCCTAAATTATTTATTTTTATTTTTTTTCATCCAAAATGTTGTCTAAATGTATTTATTCTATTAAACATGAAATAATTAAATGACATGTAATACATTACATGCTTTACTGAACAATTGTATACAACATGTATCTGCAGTCTAGTTAATGTATTAACATTTTCCTCGCTTTCGACCATAAATAGATGTGTTTTTTCAGTGAAATGTATTTAATTTTATATGCAGGAATAAAAAAAAAGCAAATTTATAGTTTCTTTTCCCCTCATTGTCATTAAATTTCTACAGAATTAATTACATTTCAGTCTCAGCCATTAAGTTGAGCTAAAAATGATCAGTTTGTTTGTGGATATTTATATACATACATGTGATAATTTTTTTTCCCACTTTACCCCTGGTGGACATGATTTTGTAAAGTGGGAAAAAAAAATGATCACATGTATGTATGTGGATATATATATATATATATATATATATATATATATATATATATATATATATATATATATATATATATATATATATCTTAGAATTTTACTGACTCACAACCCACCTGGATCCCCAAAATACTTCCTGTTACTGGGGCCAGAAGCTGGGCCTGAGAGTAGCTGTTTAACACACACAAATCCATACAAATGGGTAGTAAACTTTTCATTAACATATTACAATGTTTTTATACACCCCCCCAAATATTCTTGAAGAATTCCTCGTTACCTAAGATCTTCTTAAGAAGTCTTTATGAGGACCATGATGTACTAGGAAACATATAGCAAAATTTAGTTTCGATACAGTTTATGTAGGCAAAAGATTGCATCAAAACAAATTTAGATCTTTTTGACTAAGGAGCATGAAAGCGATCCAATTGGTTGAGGTGACTGGTTTCTCTCCATTCCTCTAACCGCTTTCCTCTGTCTCTCTCTCTTTCTATTGATTAACTTTTCATACATTCACTTTACTACTGATTTGGATCTACAGATTTACTGCTGACAAGTGCATGTATTTTGTGCTTGAAAGCAATTACAGTGTAAGAACTCCTATTCTGTTGCTATGTGCAAATCATTTAAAGTGATTCGATAGCAGGCCCCCAGGTGACACAATGGCCTAAGCATTAGTGGCTGTAATTAGTTCTGCTCTTTGGATAGGAAAGTAAAGCCACATTTATTTTTGTTCTTGGTTAGTATTTTCAGATTGTACATTTAATTGTATAGAAAAACATAAGGTAAAATTTTGGCTCCCAAGGCTTTTGAACAGTACAGCAGAAAGATGCTCACCCTATAATATGCTCACCCTAAGAATATACAATGCTGATCATTGAAATATGCTAATGCATGACATTAATATTAACGAAAATCCCTGCCTCCTTTCCACTCTATTATACTCGATACATACAGTAGCTCCACCTCCTCATGTTTATGCCCGTCTGTTAAAATGTACTGTACATGCTCCAGTCCCAATTGCATATATCCAGACTTTGCAATTTTTCTTTGAAAATTATTTAGAAGAATATAAAAGCTTAATAAATAATTAAGGGGGAACCAAACAATGTCCCAATAACTTGATGATATAAACATAGCGCTGAAGGGGGGAAGTTGGGACGATTCTAAGGGCCCATGCACTTTGGGGGCCCCCAGAGATCTGTTTCATAAGTAGTGACAGTACTAACAGTAATGTAACAATATGTTAGGTGTGGTAGGGAACTGAACCTTGTTCCTGTTCCTGTTATTCTTTCGTAGGTTGCAAAAATGTTAGTGGCGCCCCTGGATATAAGATAAGATGGAGAAATGCTCTCTATACAAAAGTATACAAAACGTACAAAAAGGTGCAAGAAACTAAAACAAATTGCATATTGTATGATAAAGCACATGTATGATATGTATAATATTTTATGATGGTGTTATATTTGTACATGATTATATAAACGTACATTTTTTTAAATTATTGTGAAAGGGAATAGAAATCAGAACCAGAAAAGCTTTAATGACAGGTACAGTAAAGGGCAGTTTTCATCATATGTAATTTGGCTAGGTGTAGGGGTGTGGGTAGGGGGGCAGGCACAGAATTAAAAAAAAACCCCCAAAAATACAAAAATAAAAAAGAAAAACAAAAAATAAACATCCTATTTACAGATATATACAGTTACATGAGTGATATGATATGGCATTGTTCTATGCATAAGTGACAGCTTGAATCTATGAGCAGTAAGTGACATCTTAGAATTAGGGGTTCCTTTATTTTATTCAAAGTATTCAAAGTGTCCTGTAAATTAAAATAGTTTTAAAAAGAACCAAATATTTACTAAAAAAACATTTAAACTGCTTTGTCAAATGATGGCATGACGATGTGCCCAAAATTAACCCACAGTGCTTAAATGCCTAATTCCTGGGATGAATTAGTTTTTTTTTCAAAATTTGTTTTAAAAAAGAACCTGTTTTAAAATTATTTAACCCACAAAACATTTAAACGTAATTCATGTTGAGAGAAAATGATGGGCATGGAGATGTGCCCAAATTAATTAACCCACAGTGCTTACACAGCATGCCTGAATTCTGGAGATATGAATTAGCATTGATTTTCCTCGACACATATTTGTCTTTAGCTAATTAGATAACACCCACTTTGGATGATGTAAAGTGACATAGGGGAATCACTTTTGGGATTAATTGCATTGTTTGAGAGTTAGCCACAGTTTGTTATGATAAATGAGATGCACTGCGGGATGCATTGTAGTCTCGGAGCTCAGTGCATTCACTGATCCATAAATACAGGGAATATCGGCGAGCCATCTATTTCCTGCTATAATTCTCAGAAATTATGCACAGCAATATAGTGTGATGCTAGGCTTAAACCTTGTTCTTGTTCTAAATGAATTAGAGCAATGAATAGATAACTCTGGCAGCTGCATGTTTTTAGATTTGCAGTTAATAAAAAATACTACTAGAAGAGGATAATGTGATTCAGAATAATAAACTGCTAGATTTATTTTGTAGCAGTTCAGCAACTCTTTGGTGTAACTAGGCTAATGCAGAACCTGGGGAGTAGAACGTAGCAAACAGAAGTCCTGCAAATGTAACTAGGTTAAATTTTTCCCCCCACACATGCAGGCTGCTGTCTAGAAGCCTGTCCTAGTCAAGAGTTTATATATAGGTTACTCTGTATTTGAGCTTTTATATTTTAGATTTAAACTTACATTATGGCCAACCTTAGGTCTAACTATCCAATTCATTCATTTATTTATCTTCTATACCCTCTTATTCCCTAATTTGGGGTTACGGGGATCCGCTGGAACCTGTCCCAGTTGTCTCTATTCAATTAAATTCAAATCCATTTTATTAATCTCACTCTATATAGTAACATTAACACAACATGGTCACCTTACCAGTGTGTCGGGCCCAAACTGTTGTCACAAAATAAACCCTCAATTGTCTACGATGTCTCTACCCGCTGTAGCTTTAACATTTCATAACACGACAATACCCCCGCACACAAAGCTCGTAAGCTTCATAAAGAGCTTGGATGTCCTGTACAGAGCCCTGACTTTAACCCCTCTCACCACCATTTAAATGAAACTCCAGACCCTTAATCTATGCTCCAAAATTTATTCAAATATAAAACAGAAATGTGTTGGGGGAATTCAGTGCTGTCATCACAAGCTAAAACGATTGCTTTACTTTACTTCCTAAACATATGGGGATCTGTGATGCGGTTCACTTCCTGACATCACCTTCTACATGTAGTCTCAGATTCGGTAGTGTGCTACACTTCCTGGTTCTAGACTAAACTGTGGGTTTCCTAAGTGTCTGTGTGTTGCATGTGTGTGTGTCAGGCTCATACTGTAGGCTACTTTCCACCTGAACTGGCATCTAAAACCCAAACAGATGGACTCTTTTTTTGCCAAAGATGCTCATCATCATCATTATCATCATCATCAACCTCTTAGTTATTAAGTGAGTCATGTTTTTATTGTTTGCGAGATCTGATGAGAGTTCTACAGGCACAGGGGATGACCCCTTATACAATCATGATTATAATCATCTATTTAATCAAATTTGATTATTTAATTTATTCTGTTATTTGCTTCCTGTCAGTAGTAGTTTTTGATAGAATTCGTAGAGGAAGAAGAATACCTCTTATCACAGTTGTTCATTCCAGCGTGCATGTTCTATAGAAGCTAATCTGTTTGAAGATGAGTGTGTCTGAAGGTTAAGTGGGTGTAGAATGTGTCAGCATGAGCTTAAAAAAGGACTGCTTTCGGATGCCCTAGTGCCCCTGCTTTCGTTTAGATCAATGGGCTCTGAGACAAGACTTGGCATGTAGCCCTACTCTTTGGGGGGTGTACGAATCTCTACGTCATGAAGAGAGAGTGAGAGACTTACAAGGGAGGAACTACCTCAGCCTGATCTTGAGTAATGGAAGATGTACAGATTAGCCTGTTGGAGCAGGGTGTTGACAAAGATGATCAGTTAATAGAAAATAAACTGGAAAAAGGGTTAGAGAGATGCTCGAATTACAGACAAGTATAAAGTACTCAGAAGGGCACACCCCAACCCACCAGAAGAGTGTGTTTTTTTTTTTTTTTTTTTTTTTAGGCAGACACTGGCACTAAAAAGAGCTCTGCAAGTTTTTCCTTGGTCTCTGACAATTGTGCATTGTTCATGAAAACAGTGCAGCTTTTGTGTTTTACTTCTGTTTACAGGGGTCTTGGAATGTTGTGGTCAAGTTACAGTATTGCATGCACAGCATAGCAGGAATTTGGCAGTTTTTCTTATATTAAAAAAAATTATACTCATAGGTCACGTATGCTAAAGTAGCATTATGCTTCCATGCTTGCCTCAGATTTAGTTTGCTTGGGTTGTTGATTGGTTGATTCTGTGTGATCCTGTGGTTGTTAGTAAATAACTTTGCATAATAAATAGAAAATACAGTCTAAAAATTACTGATGAGACACTAGTCATGTTTTAGGAGATCTGGAGTCTGTCTCAGCATAAGTAACCACAAGCTGGGAGAATGCACCTGAACCAGTTCACTGGATGTATTTATAAAGCCCTGCAGTGAAGGGGTTCAGGTGCATTCTCCCAGCTTGTGGTTACTTATGCTGAGACAGGCTCCAGATCTCCTAAAACATGACTAGTGTCTCATCAGTAATTTTTAGACTGTGTTTGGTGTGTTTACAAACATGAGAGGAAATACATCAGAGGAAATAGAGAGACTAAAAGAAACCTGCAAGAACACTGTAAAAACATCCAAATGATATCAAATCACAAGCTCTGAGGTAGAAACACTTCCCGCTTCATTACTGTGCTGCCCAAGACAATTGCTACATAACACATTATTGTTAACATAATATTTAATTATGATAATACTTATTACATCCTTGCACATCTGATGTTTACCCGGTGCTGATTGTCTTTCCCGCCGTGTCTCGCCTAGTCTCGCATAGTCAGCTCTTCAGACTGATGGCAGAGGGACTGGGTAGGGCAACCAATGATGGTTTGTTTTGTGCCACATCATTATTACATGCATCCTTAAGTGCCTGAAGCAGAACTCTTAAACATCTTTTAAACAGTCTAAACCATGAACCTCGCATACTTTTTAAGAATGTAGCATTTAATCTATCTTTATTGATTAATGCTCTTTGCTACCAATATAAGCACAACAGATTACTCCTGCGTTTAATTGTTTGCATGCAGTCCGTTAGCCAACGCGACACAGTTTGTGTGCTGCTTTTTGATACAACAGGCAAGAGTTTATATATACAGTATATATAAAGCATTTTATATATAAAACCCATATACTATATAAATACTATGCTCCACATGACTACCATTGTTTTGAAAACACATTTCGATGCATGTCCACCACTGCTGAAGAACACGTATAAGCACAGCTGGAGTTATGCTTGTAATGGCGGTGGTGATATATATATATATATATATATATATATATATATATATGTACAGGTGGGTTTTACTTAGGCTGGAGATCTTTAATCCAATCTGGCAACATTGGTCCCGAATAAGATGTAAACTGTCCATGATTGTTTCAAACATTCTGGAGCAGAATGTATCCCCCGATCTACCTAAATGTGTAAATTCCCCAAATATTTGCACAAATTATTTTAAACGACTGCTTTATAAGCGAGGGTCAGTATAAAGCAACTTTTGCTAAGAAGCTACTCTTGAAAAATGGATCTATACCAACTATTTGTGTGTATAATGTGCTACAGTTAGCGAGTTTCACAATAAATGCAGAGGAAACAGACAGGAGTCAGAGCTAATGATAAAACCCAGCGGGTCGCTTTATTTAGAAGTGTGGAAGACAAACAGGAAGCAGAGGAACAGTAGTAGCGATTCTGCAAACCAGACAGTGACAGAGTGAAGGGCTTGTGTAAAAATAGGATGATACGGCTCCACAGATTAGAGGGATGGCTTATTAGAACAAAGCTGTTTTTGACCAGGTAAAATAAGTGGATTTTTACACCAGCAATAAGAATTTTTAAGCAAAATATATTATAGACTTTTTATTAAGACCCTAGAGAATCGTATCAAATTGTGGAATTATGGGCACCCGATTACTCCTTTATATGCCTCAATTCATAGCAGCAATTTAGACAGCAACTCCTTTATACCGTCAGTCAAATTTTTTTTGATTCTTAGTCCATGTTAAACAGTGTTTGAATAGATTATTATGTTTAATAGAACAAAATAACAAAACAGAAGCATTTTCTATTAGTGCTTTTAGACTTTAAAATGTAATAGCGTTTTAGAGATGCTGTGTATTTGTTTTGCTGACATCTGAAGTTAAAAGTATATTGAAAGGCTTGTTCTCTTTAGCAGTAATCTGGTTTGACCTCTGGATTACTGGTTGATATAAACCCCCTGATCTCCCAGTGGACATGTATTGCTGATTGAATCATCAGTTTTTCTTCATGTTCAAAACACTTTGATATGCATCGTATGGAATGTACGATCAACACACAACTGGACAGGAAACTCTCAAGCAGTCCTGAGCTAGAGGAACTACGTATATAAAAATAAAAGCATCTAATTGCTGTGGAGCTCTAAATCAATGATTGTAGGCACTTTAACCTCATAAACTTGCTACTTTTACAATCTATTGGAGCCATATCCATTACTAAGGCAGTAGTGGTACTGTTATTGGGTCTGGGGTGGGGCTTGTCTTTGGCGACCCATGGCGTTCCCGTTTGTGGGTTGCTGAGTACAGGGTCCATTTTTTTTACCATGGCTTGCGTTCAGTTATTTCACGGTCCATTGCACAATATTTGGGTGGGCAGTCCCTCAAGGTTATGGTGATGAAGGCGGGTTGTGGTTGTTGGTAATGGGCCTTTACTGTTTGTTAGGGGCTGTGGTTATACTCTGTTAAGTTTTACTATAACTAAGCTAACAGGTGTACGGTTAGTTAAAAGAAATTGGGGGTGGGCTCCCAAAGGGGAAATGAGGGTCTGGGGTAAAAGGGCAGGCCGGTAGCGGCGAGTCGGAGGGCTTCTTCTGGGTTGTTAGCGTGATTGTCATAAGGGGGGGTGGTTAACTTGTGCTGGGACGAGGAGGAGGCTGTGTGAGGTGAGCGATTCATGGGTGTGTCTTTGTGGTGTTTGGTTTTGTGGGTGGCTTGTCCCGCGTAAATCACTTATTATAATCGAGTGACAAAATAATCATATAATATACAAGAAGAGCATTGTACACTACACACTTTTATGTAATATAGTCTGTCAATATGGTGGAAACCGGTGGAAGAATTTCCTTTACTTTTTTACAACCCTGGGTCCTTTGTATCTAAAAACGCGGTGATGGTTTGTCGGTGGTGAGTCGGAAGGTCTGAAAGAGTATACAAACAACAGCTCAGAAAAAGTGGTTTGTGTGGTTGGTGGTCAGCGGGGGGTTGTTGGTGTCTTGAGTGATGAGAAGGCTCTAAGCATTTCTGTTGTGGTTGTTGTTGGTGTTCAAGCATCTCCGGTGTTCTGGGGGTTGTGGGGGGGGTCCGGGGAGATGTTTAAAGGGAACAGAAAAGTAAAGAAAAGTTATGCCTTAAGTTGAATTTTTCCCCCGCACCCTGCGTGAACCCGCGGAGCGGCTTGGCTCGTCTAAGCGACTCAGAGGTTTTGACTGGTGTGCCATGGCTTTTAGTCTGGACAGCCGCGAACTCAAGGTGAGGGGTCAGGCAGGCCCCGGGCGGTGTTGGGACAGTTATTGTAGGGGCTAGTTACATATGGGGGGCTGGTGTTGGTCTGGGTGCGGTTTCTTCTGTGTGGGGGTTTTGTTGGTGGGGGTAATGTGGACTCTAGCCCAGTGTGTGGGGTGGGGACTTTTGGTTGTTTTGTGTCGGGGTGGCGTTTTTCTGGTTTTTCCGCAGTTCGTTTGTGATTTTGAGTTGTGTGGTTGTGGGTCTCAGGGGTTTCGTGGTTCTGTATATGGTTTGGTTTGTGGTTTGGGGGTGTTCTGTGTGTGGTGTTAAAGGGATCATCCTGGGGGTGTGGGGTTTGTGCTCGGGTGTAGCGTGTTGGACTTGTTACGTCCTTCCTATGTAAAAATATAAGTAGATGTGTTTAGAGATGTCTGCAGGTACGGTCGTGGGGGTACTTGTTTAGGGGGAGGCGTTTGTATCTAAAACTCTTTAATGTCCGAATAATAGAGTCCAACGTATCTGTTTATATGCACAAGTGTATTAAATAATTACTAGAAAAATTATTATGTTCATTTAGACCACTGCAACCTGGTTGCGGTTGGTTTGGGGTTGGGGGTGTTTTTGGGTTCGGCGTGAAAACAACCCACATACATGATTTCGAGCTTCTGTTTAATGGTACTGCGCGTGATGCTGCATCGTGCGTGGTGTGGGGGAATTTGTTGCGGTTTGCTGAGGGAACTCATGGTTGGAAAAAGGACATTAGATCGGTGTTTTGCATGGAGTGGGAGTCCCTATTGTCCAGACTGCTAACATAAAGCGTGGAGGTACTCACTCGTGTTCCCTGCAGGCAATTTCTCACAGGGTTGCCCAATTATGTTTTTGGTTCGTAGTTGGCTTGTGTGTGTGTTTAGTTCGTGGGCTGGGTGTGTGGGGGCTGTAGCGAGGGGGTTGGGTGGTGATGCGTACGACAGAAACTTCATGGTCTGGGTCCCACTTCTGGTAACTGATAATAAAATACACCTCGAAAATGGGTTCCGGTAGCGTTGGCCAGCAGGTGGTGAGGTATCCCAAAAGGGGGTTGCAGTGAGGTGCAGCGGGTGATGCTTTTCGTTGGGGAAAAAAAGGGGGTACGTGCTGGGTTTTTTGGGGGGATGGTGTTGTTTTCTGTTTGTTTCAATAATGGAAAAACCGGGGGGGAAAGGGACAGAGGTGCCGAAGAGGGGGGCACAGGGGCAATGGTGTGGTTTTGTGTTGTGGGTTTGGGGGGTTTGTGGGGGCGAGGCTGGACCAGTGTTGGGGGTGTTTCTGCGGGGCAGGGAACGCCAAAAAACCCGGTACGACCATTGGGTGGGTGTTGTGTTGTCTCGTGGGGGGGTGTGGGGGGGGGGGTTGGCAAGCGGGCGAGGGAAAGGCAGGGGGGGGGGCAACCAAACGGCAGGAAGGGGCGACCAGAGGGAAGGTCACTCGGGAAGCTGAAGACGGGAGGGCTGAGGAGGGTGGGTGGGCGCCAAGCAGGGGCAATTAAAAGAAAGCGCCACACAAAGGTAATGGGGAAAGAAGCCCAGGGCCGGGGGGGCCAGTGCCCCCGGTGAGGGGAGGAGGGGTGTGGTTGGGGGCACGTGGGGGGGGGTGGTGGTGTGTGGGCCTGCGGGGGGAACGGGCTGCGGGGGGGTTCCTTAGACAGAGCGGGCCGGACTGTTGTGACTGCTCCGACAAGGCGGGAGGAAAACTCGCTCCAGGTTGTTGTGTTTGCTTGGTCAGGGGTGCCAGAGGGGGATCTCGTACGGAGGGGCGAGGGGGAGAGGACGACGCGAACATAGCAAAAACCGGTGGGGGGAGAGGAAGGGGGGCCAGACGGGAAGAAACCGCGGAGGGAAGGAGGGGAAGAGAAAAAAAAGGGGAGGGCGCAAGGCGGGGCCGGACGGAAACCGGACGAGCCGGGGTTGTGTGTGGCTTTGTTTCTGCTGAGGCGGTGGGGGGTGGGCACGGCGGGAGCGATACCAAATAACGTGAGTGGGGGGTTGGGTGCCCGGCGGTTGGTGGCGTGTCTGCTGGAAGGTAACTAATTTTTCCGGGCCCAGGTTAGTGGTTTAGGCGGGATTGTGTGGGGGTGGTTGAAAGGTGGGGTGTGTGGGGTGGGGGTTTTGTGGTGGTGGTGGGGGGGGGGCGGGTAAAGGCAAAAAGGGCGGAAGAAGAGGGGAGGGAGGCAGGCGGGGGGGAAAGCGACGGCACGACAACTAACGAGAGCAGGGCGGGGGGGCAAAAGCGGAGGAGTGGGGGGGGAGAGGGCGGTGCTATGCGGAGACAACAAAAAAAGAAAGTGAATCCGAGGTGGAGGCTATACATGGGGTCTAGTGGGTCAAGTGTGTGTGGCGTTGGTGTGTGTTTTGTGTGCGTGGGTGGGGGAAGGTGGAGGGACGGGGCAACAGGGCCCCAAAGCCTGCGTGGGGGGGCGCGCGGCGCCAGGACGGAGCGCCAGGACCACCTGCTGTGGCTCTGTTTGTGTGTGTTTTGTTGAGGACAGGCCACAACGGCGGGACGTTGGTTTCTGGGGTGCTGGGGGTGTGGTGGGGGGGTGTGTGGGTGGTTGGGTGGGGTGGTGTGGGTGGGTGTGTGGTTGTTTGTGTTTGTGTGTTCCACTGAAGCACGGGTTTGTTTGATTGTTGTGTGTTGGGGTGTTATATGTTCTAGTTGTGTTTGGGGGGGTGGTTGGTGTTGTGTGGGATTATGACCGTATGCACATTCTTCTCTTCCTATAAATGCAATTTGAGGGTTTTATCTGATGTGTTTTGTTGTGTGTGTGGTGTGGTTTACCTCCTTGTTGTGTTTAGGTGTGTGTTTTTTCTTGATGTTGTTGCTGGTGTTTGTTGGTTCTCTGTTGTGTGGTTGGGGTTTTTGTGAGTCTTGCTATCAGACTTGTGTGCTGCCTGAGGCTCGCTTGTCTATGAGGGTGCACACCCCACTCTCCACAGCCTTTTATTTATTTCGCACAGGTATGCAGGTCAGACGGGGGGAAAGAGAGTGAGTGAAGAGTGCTGCGCTCGGTTTACCACCGTGTGGGGAGACTGTGAAAAGAAGCATTGTGTGCATTTGAGTGTGTTTCTGTGTATGGGCCACAGACTTTCTCAAAGCGGATAACACTACACAGAAATGTAATATGTATTTTAAACTTGTATTATAGTCATGTACAATGAATGTGTGTGTGTGTTTGATTTTATTCTTACATGACAGATGACAAAGATACTGTACATCTAGATAGACAGCGGCAGCTGTTGGAACACCATGTGCAAAACCTGGGCCGTCTTCTTGTTCAGGCCCTGTTTGTGGCTATATATATATAGTACAGTCATTGTCATAAATTTTAACTGATATGAACAAGTTATGTATGCTTATTGCTAAAAGTTATTATGGCTGTGCTGGTAGGTGTCCCACAAACTTTTGGCAAGGATGAGAACTTTTATTCAGTCTTTGCAAACCCTGTGTTTATGGTGTTTATGAAGCTCAGGTCTTTGGCATTAAGATTTTTCCCTTTTTTTGAAGAGAAACTGTGCACAAAGAGCCTGAGTTCATAAAACACAGGGTTTGAAAAGAACTAAAGTAAAAATTCTCATCCTACACAGAACCCTGACTTAAATCTGACTGATCACTTTTGGGATTAACTGATGTTACCAACATTAATACCTTTACCCACTAATTCTGTAGGTCTGAATGAGTAACTCCTCCCGCCAGGGGCAACACTAGCAATTTTTAATGTAACCCTATGAAGAATATGATATTGGGCCCATTCCGCACCAACATACTATTATAGTACTAGACGTGGTCTAAAAAACATATGGATGGTAATAGCCAGGTGTCCAGGATATCATACCTTAAACATTCTGGCGACATGCTGAGCCACGTTTGGGTTAAGCCTTAAACCTGCTCTTAAAATTAAACAGCAGACTTTAAACTTCCATTTGTAAAGGGTACTTATAAGGATTAGTTATGTCCCATTATAACACACAGCTTCATTTTACATGAAGACTTAAACGAGAGTAGAATGGCTTCTTTGATGCTGGTATCATGGCAGCGAAGACAGTATGGCTGCTGTGATTTGGGAAAGAGTCTTAGTACATTATAGTGCATATAGCCATTTACCTGTCATTCAGGGTACTGCAACTTGCCCAGGTTTTCATGCTTCGTGGACTTTGTTCAAGCAGACTTCTTTAACCACTTTTTTTGACAAGAGGTCCAATCTTACTATCCTGAACTCTTAGCTATTGACTCTGTAGAATTAGCCTGTCAGGGGTAGCCATGGCAACCCATCATCTTTCTACTGTGTAATGCAGTAATATAAATCAATTGCAAATCATTTCTCTCT